>JACEFZ010025952.1:567500-582500 GCA_014155875.1 Cepaea nemoralis | reverse complement strand
TTGTCTCAACTATTTAAACTGACCATGGCGAGAGTCCCACATGAAAATAAGAGACTGGATAGCGTCAGCTTTAAGTCCAATTGTTGTTGACTGGATTACGTTTGCGCTGAAATATATATATGAAAATCACAGATTGCTGCTGGAAAGTGAGTTTTTTTTTTGCTGAAGTCGTGAGCAATTGTCGCTTGCGTGAAGGTGACCTTACTTGAAGGGAATCTACAGTAATCGAGCAGGTAATCAAACAGTCTTGTTGCGAGCCTGATATCGAGCATAATCTTCGTCAGGAAATAATTGGAAAGATTTGACTTCGACTTCGATTAAATTATGAAGGAAAGAAACCCAGAGGCTCTTCGTTGTTCTGCTCATTTTAACGAGCTTGATTAGAGTCCTTTTTTATGTGGTGTAGGTAATTCTGAATCAGGAGGTCATTTAAATTCTTTTGTCGGAATTCAGGGTTGAAACAGGAATATTTCTTCGTCAGGATCTTCGATTGGAGGCTTTAGTTAAGATAATTAGATAATATTAGAGTAATTAACAGATTATGTATTGTTGCTGGGTTTGAAATTAATATTGTTTGAAATATTTGTATATTGCTTGATAATTATAAATTTTAGGATGGAATCCCAAGATTTTTCACAGGTACTGACTGGCGTTGGCGGGGCAATATCAAGGTTGGATGCAGTGTTAAGACAACAAAATATAAGCACTGATGTTGAAAGATTTAGTGGTCAAGCAAATCAGTTAAGAAATGGATTATTTCTATTGAAAAACATGCATATTTAGTAAACGCAACAGATGGAGAGAAAAAGAACTTGGCATACAGAACAAGTACAAGTCCAGTTTCTGACCATATAAGAAGAAAGTTAGAGGCAGCAGGAGGTGAAACCTGGGAAGAATTTAAAGATGATCTCGCAAGAAAATATGCTGAAATTACTGATCCACAACACGCATTCTCAGTATTGCGACAGACTAGACAAAACAGCACAGAAAGTGTTCAGTTATACAGTGACAGGTTAATCAATTTAGCTGAAGAGTCATTTTTAGGACAGAATGTACGAGCAGAAGAAGTGGAACGGATGTTAGTAGGGATTTTTGTTGATGGGATTAGGTCAGATGGATTGAAATTTAAATTATTAAGAGAGAATCCTGCAAGATTGTCACAAGCGGTAGATATCGCTATACAAGAGGAAAGCTTGAGGAGGAGGTTTAGGTTAAGGGTAGGACGAGAGTTAGGTAGTAGTTCGGAAGATAGAATTGAAGAACCTATGGAAATAAGACAGTATAGACATGGATGGAGAGGAAGACGAGGAGAAATACAGATGGTGCAAAGAAACGAGAATGTATATAATCAAGATAGAAGAGGACAAGTGAGAAATACTGTAAGAAACATAGAAGGTAACACAAATAACTCGAATGTGGTTTGTTGGGGATGTCACCAACGTGGGCACATTTTTCGCTTTTGTGGTAACAGAAGTGGACCATCGAATACGCAAAATAGTAGAGGTGTTCAGACGAGTATACAGAATAGAATGGAAAATGGCAGACCAGCAAATTGGAATTCTGGAGAAATACAGAGAAATTTTAGAAGGTCAGGAAATCAGGGAAATTGGCATCCCGCTTACTGAATAGGATCGGCAGTAGGAGGGAAGATAGTAAGATCCAAAAAGGGCATCAATATATTAAAAACCCAAAGGATGAGTATAATAGAACATTTAGAAATAAAAAACAAGCCGAGGTAAAACAATTGTCATTAAATATGGTAGATCCTAGCTCATGTATAGTACAGATAGGAAAATATAAAGTTAGAACGTCAGTTGATTCGGGAGCACAAGTTAGCGTGATTAAAGAAGCATTTTATATCGAATGTTAAAAAATTGTAAAATATTTAGAATTCAGGAGAATCTTCATTCGGTAACGGGACAAAAATTAGAAGTGTTAGGACAAACGATGATAAATTTGAAATTAGGAGGGATAAATGTTAGGCATATGTTCCATGTGGTTAAAGATTTAAATAGAAATATGATATTGGGACGAGATTTTTTATTGAAAAATGGGGTGAGACTTTTATTTGATTTGCATAAATTAAAATTCCAAGATGTTTACGTAGATCTAGAAGAAGATATGCATGTGTCGACACTAGTTAGAGTCAAAACGACCATGAATTTAAAACCACAGTCAGTTAATTTGATACAAGCAAGACTGAAGAGAAACCCGTATTATGTAGCAGGAAACATAGTCAGAATCACGGAATTGCAAAATGAAATAATTGATGAACCAGGTTAGAAGTTCCGGATGGAATAATAGAATTAGATAAAAGTTTAACATTTCCAGTAATGGTTATTAATAACACAGGTAGAGAAATTAAATTATACAGAGGATGTGTAATAGCTAAGCTAGAAACATAACGTTAGTGACGTATTGGCAACAGATGGAGTAAATATGGCAGGAATAAGTTATTCAGAAACCTCTGGTGGGGGAAGTAATAATAGACGCGGATACAGAGGGAAAGGGAACGTGGGAATGGATGAATTGATCCATCCATCTAGAAGAAATGCAGCACAAATACATTCATTAGACAAAGTAACAAGAGAAAAAGAATTGTTAGCACAATTAAAAACTTCGCCAGAAAATAAGGAAGTGTTAGAACAACTTATAAAGCAAAATCAAGATGTGTTTGCGATAAATGATTTAGAATTGGGTAAGACACAAACAGTTACGATGGAAATAGACACGGGAGATCATCCACCAATTAGTTTAAAACCATACAGAACTCCATTAAGAAATAGAGAAGTCGTAGAAAAGGCAATAGAAGATATGTTGAAAGCAGGCATAATAACAAGATCAAAATCAGAATGGTCATCTCCGGTGGTAATTGTGGCCAAGTCTGATGGTTCGAACAGGTTCTGTTGTGACTACAGGGCGTTAAATAAAATTACTAAAAATGTAGCGTACCCACTGCCAGTAATTGATGATATTTTGGGGCTGCTTAATGGTTCTACATATTTCACAACGCTGGACGCAAGGGCAGGATTTTGGTGTATTCCGATGTCGGTAGACGCGCAAAAAAAAAGTGCCTTTTGTACTCATATGGGTTCGTACGAATTTTTACGTATGCCGTTCGGTCTGAAAAATGCACCGTCTCACTATATGTTCTTAATAAATGAAGTACTAGACGGTATGCAAAGTTTTGCCTTAGCATATATTGATGACGTATTGATTTTTACGAAAGGAGATGTAGAGAATCATTAAAAACATGTTAGACTAGTATTTGACAGATTAAGAAGGCATGACGTTAAATTAAAGCTTAGTAAGTGCCAGTTTTTAAAGACAGAAACAAAATATTTAGGCTATATAATAAATAGGGAAGGTATTAAACCAGACATGGAAAAGATAAAAGTTATTAAAGAGTTACCTCCTCCCACTAACGTTAAGGAAGTGAGGGCTTTTATAGGAACGTGTGCGTATTATAGGCGGTTTGTACCAGCCTTTTCAAGGATAGCAATACCTATTACGAATTTAACGGGAAAATACGCTAGATTTAAGTGGGATGATGAGTGTCAAAAAGCGTTTGAACTTTTAAAAGATAGCTTAACGGTGGTACCATTATTGACACATCCAGACCTGAATAAACAGCTAATACTATACACAGATGCTTCAGACAACTGCAATAGGAGCATGTTTGGTTCAACCATATGAAGGAGAAGAATCTGGAATACCAGGGGTTAAAAATGAAAGACCAATCTATTTCTTGTCGCATAAACTCAGCAGAACTCAACGCAAATGGCCGATTATTGAGAAGGAAGCATATGCTATACACTACGCGTTGCAAAAATTAAATTATTACTTACATAACGCCAATTTCATTATTAGAACTGACCACATGCCATTAAAGTCGATATTAGAAGCACCAATACAAAATAGGAAAATACAAACGTGGGCATTGAATTTACAAGGGTACAATGCTAAGGTTGAATATGTGTCAGGGAAACATAATACGTGCGCCGATCTTTTGTCTAGAATCCCGTACCCACAGTCATCAGGAAACACGGAAGATGAAGTTGAACCAGAGGTAGACGATCGAAACTGGCAAGTAAATATATTAGATTCTGCCATAATAAATAGGGAAGAATTTGAGAGTTTACCATCGGAGCAAGAGTCGGAATCTAGAACAGAAGACCCACATTTAGAACAGTTTGATATGAAAACAGAACAAGAATTAGATCCAAAAGTAGTACAGATAAAAAAGAAATTGAAAGAAACAGGGGAAAATAGTTTTAAAAGAAAGTTTGTAGAGTTACAAGAAGACAATCAATTATATTATATCAGTGAAAAAGGTGAAGGAGTAAGAAAATATATTCCGAAACATTTAGAACAAGAAGTCTTAAAGGCATACCACGATAATAATGGTCATTTCGGACGAGATAAGTTAGTGAAGGCTATTAGCAGTAAATATTATTGGCCGAATTTATTCAAAAGCGTATATGAATATGTTGAAGCATGTGAAAAGTGTAGGTTAAGAAACATGAAGATAATTAAATGTCCTTTACAAGATACCGATATTCCTCAATTTCCAATGCAGAAAGTAAGTTTGGATATTTCAGGTCCTCATCCAAAAACATTATCGGGAAATGTATACCTACTACATATAGTTGATTCATATAGTCTTTGGCCAGAAGTGTATCCAATTCCAGACAAGAGTGCTGATTCAGTTATAAATATGCTTTTACAAGAATTTATACCAAGGTTTGGGTGTCCACAAATAATACTTACAGACAATGGGAAAGAGTTTGTAAATAAAAAGTTTGAGAAATTGGTAAAAGATTGGAATATAAAACACATTAGGACTTCATATTACAGACCAACTTCTAATGCTAAAAATGAGAGACAACACAGAACACTATACAATATTCTAGCGAAAAATGTAGAAGAACACGATATGGATTGGGATCTTTATTTGGGGATAGCATTAGCGGCGATACGTACACACGAAAATGAAGGAACAGGTTTCTCACCATTTTACTTAGTACATGGAAGAGAACCAATATTGCCAATTGATAATTTATTAAAACCTAGGAGAAAATATCTGGGGGAAGATTTTCAAGAAACAAGGTTGCAAGAGATGCATAAAGCACATGTACGTTTAAGAAATAATATAATTAAGGCTAGAGAAAGACAGAAGAAATACGCAAATAAAAATGCACACTTACAAGAGTTTAACGTAGGTGATAGGGTATATTATAAAAAACATAGAAAAAACTCTAAGTTTGATGCTCATTGGGTCCCGGGATACTATATTTTAGAAAAAAAAGGTCCAGTGTCGTATACTATTAAGAATCAAATTTCAGGGCATGTTGCACGTTCACATGTAGAACACTTAAGGCGGGATAATGAAGAAAGGGATGCAGAGAATAATAATAATAATTATTGTTCCGAAGAAATATTGTCAGGTGGACAGATTGTCAGACAATCGGTATATCCAATACCTATAGAGAATGGAAAACAAGTAACAACAGCATCTACTACAGCTGAACAAGAAGAAACGGTACCAAAAACAGTCATGACAGAGGAAAATAACGTGTATGACGATTATATTAGTGAAGAGGCAGTTAGCGAAAATATTGAACCTCCATTTATGAATACAAGACAGGCAGTAAAAAGAAAGTTGGATAGACAGAAAGAAAAAGAAATTAAGAGGCAAAGGAAACTTAGAGCGAATTCTTCGAGTGAGGAAGAGATGCCACTATTTGAAAATTTGTTGAGACGGCAAGACAGAAAAATTAGATTGGATGTAGAAAGGAAGAGATTAGCGGTTGCTAGTAATGGATATACAGATGGGGAACAAGAGATGGATGAAAAGTCAGAAACTGATGAAGAAGCGGATATGAAAGAAGATAGCTCTCCTCGAGAGGATAGCGACATTGATGTAGATATTGCAATTATAGAAAAAAATTTGAGGTTATTAAAGAAATGGAGAAGTGGTAGATGAATAGAGTGATACAAGGTTCTGCAGATGGCAGATAGAAGAAGAAGTTGGACACGATAATTTTGTGTTTACAAAGGTACTTGATGGAGTTTTTCTAAAGCGGAAAATTATTATTGGGTACTCAGAATATGGTCTTGAAATTATGTATGTGTACATTGATTAATGTGGGGGGATAAATATGATGAGGGGATTGAAATGCTTTGCTCAATTGTTGGGACTTCAATTGTGTTTTATGAAATGTGGAAAATAAGTTAACTTAGATGGTTATTTTTACGATGTTTTGGGTTGATTGAGTTACCTTAAGGGTGTTTAAAATGATTATTACTTTGAAGTTCAGTTAGAAGATGAATTAAAGTAGTGGTTAGTGAAGTGACTCTATATGTAGTAATGGAGGGGTATGTTGTTATTACATGTGGGGTATGCAATGTATATACAAGGTTTATAATAGGAGCTGGGTTGAACAGCGTTTAATGGGAGAATATGGGGGGAATGCCAGGTTGAATTTTGGCATTTAAATAACTGCATATTGGAAGAAGAAGACTGTACTTAACAGTATAATAATAGTTAGGAAGTTTTTTGTTGTTGAAGGAATGGTCTGAATAATACAAAGGCTAGCAGTTTTGGATTAACATATTTTTTTTGATAATAACAATTATTATTGACGGAAACTGAAGATAAATTTTGAAACTTTATTTTTTGATAAAGTTTTGAGAATGTATGGGAAGAGAAAGGTGATTACTTCTTACTTTCTTACTTTTTCCTTACTTTTATTAATTTCAGGTGCGCACCTACACAAATCTAAACTAGCTATTTTTTTCTGTCTATCCTAGAATACTGAGAGTGTGAGAATGTGAATAAGGGGGGAAATAAAGGATAAGGGGAATATCTTCAGTTTTGTCAATCATAATTTAGATGGACATTTTAAAGTTAAAAGCGGTTCGCTTATGGAGACTTTTGTATTGTGGGGAATTTTATGGAGAGTTTTGTAGAAAGTTTTCTAGAGAACTTTATAACGAGTTTTGTAGAGAGTTTCGATGTTATTGTCTCTGGTTAGCAATTGGCTATGAGGAGATAGGAGAATTGACTTAGGAAATATATGGAATTGTAGTTATTGTAGAATAGAGATGTAAAGTTAACTAATTAAAAGTTGGGGTTGAGATTTTTTCAAGGAAAAATTCTCTTTGAAGAAGGGGAGGTATTGTAACAGTGAGGAATTAGGTTAGGAGTAAAGAGTTAAGGAATGCTGCGCATTCCTTGACTAGGGGGAAAACCATAGTGAACGTGTGTGCACGAATGAAGAAGGGTATCTAGGTAAAACACACACGTCACTTGGGGCCAGCGAGAAGAGATGTCAACACCAAGAAGGGAGTCTCCATCATGTGTGCTGAGATAGAATGATTCAGCTAATAAAGTATCTTTCTAACAACGCGAAGACTTGTGTGCTGTACGATCACTATTATAACCTGTATGTAGCACTGTAACAGAACAATGTGGGTTTGTAGAAGGCAAGGGTACAGTAAATGCTGTGTATATACTGAGAAACGTAATCGAACGTTCTATAGAAGTAAACAAAGATCTACACCTTTGCTTTATTGACTACACAAAGGCTTTTGATAAAGTGAGACATGTCAACATCATAAGGATGCTTGAAGATCTACAAATTGATGGAAAAGATCTTAGACTTGTAAAAAACATATATTGGAAACAACAAGCTGCTATAAGAGTTGATAATGAAGTAAGCCAATATCAGCCTATTAAAAGGTGTGTGAGACAGGGATGTGTAATGTCTCCAGATCTGTTTTCCCTGTACAGTGAAAGTATTTTCAGAAATATTGAAGATATGGAAGGAATCAACATTGGGGGACGATGCATCAATAACATTAGATATGCAGATGATACAGTCTTGATTGCAGACAATGAACAGGACCTGCAAAATTTAGTAGATGCGATTGTTACACACAGTGAACAACTAGGGTTAGAATTAAATTGTAAAAAGACACAAACTATGGTCGTCACTAGGAAGGACGAAATACCACAATGTAATATACAAGTAAATGGGAATATTCTTCAACAAGTGAGCAGGTACGATTATCTCCGAACAGTAATAACATCTGATGGGAGATGCCTTGAAGAGATTAGAACAAGAATCGCCATGGCAAAAGTAGCCTTTAGCAAGATGAAAAACATATTGACCAATAATAAGATGTCAATTGAAACGAGAAAAAGAGTGTTGAGATGTTACATTGAACCTGTACTTTTATATGGATGTGAAGCGTGAACAATGAGCAGCCAGGCTGAAAAACATCTGATGGCTGTAGAGATGTGGTTTCTGAGGAAAATGCAAAGAATACCATGGACAGCCAGAAAGACCAATGAACAAGTCCTTCAAGAAACAAATGAAGATCGTAAATTGATTAGAGAAATTAGACGTAGACAGTCAAAATTTTTTGGGCATGTTATGAGAAGAAATGGATTGGAGAATTTGGTGACAACTGGTAAGATCGAGGGGAACAGACCAAGGGGAAGACCTAGAAGCAAGTACCTGGATGGCTTGGCCTTGTGGCATGGTCGAGACAGAAACACGGAGCTGATCCACGACTCTGGTGATCGAGTGAGATGGCAGAACATGACCGCCCACGCTTACCGGCATGGCACATGATGGATGGATGGATGGTAAACATATCTTATTTCAGCAAACAGACTGCATCCCTAAAAAAAAAAAGATAGGTAAACACACTTCTTACAGTCGCTGTTTGCCACAAGATGAGGATAGTATTCAGTGAATGTGGTGAAGGACGGAGCTTTCGATTCGAGGGCATTTTGGAGGGAAAAGATCAGGAATGGATTAAACACACATGAGAAAATGATTGCAGATACGTCACACACTGAGAGTGTAAAGCTTCAGATGGTGGGTGATGATGGAAATGACCATGTTTTAACATGCATCTATTGTGGATGAATATTTATCACGCGAATGACCGTTAAGGCGTGATGTCTTAAGTCATCAATTCCAGGGATAACACTGTGAGGTGGCCAATTCACTTACCACATTTACTTCCAAGACATTTCCCCAAACATTCTGAAAATTGCCTGGTCATAAAAAAAATTGTTTGTCTCTGGTGGGGATACGTGTTTGTCCACTATTTCTGCTAGGACAGTGTTCCCATTTGACTATACAAAAGATCGGGGAAGAAAGATCATGAAAGGAATAAAGACAAAGGAGACAATGACTAAAGAATGGTTAGATACCGAGCGTGTCATATGTCAGATAGTGCATGATGGTGGAAATGACCACATGTTTACATGCATCCATTGTGGACGAATACTTACCGCACGTAAATTGGTCTGATCAGTCACATTCGCTACCACCAAGGGTTGGATTCATGATGCCTGTTTTGAAATTTTTTTGAAGCACAGTGTAACACACTATCTTCTGTCAAGACTTCAAAGTGCCAGTGTGACGCACGGTGTAACACACTATCGTCTGTCCAGACGGCCAGGTGCCAGTGTGAAGCACAGTGCAACAAATTATCCTCTGTCAAGACGACCCGTTGCTACTGTGGTAGCACACCAGTTTGTGTTGTTCTGGTTTGCCAACATCACGACCAGAGACGGACTGGCCAGGGTGTCAGTTAACCCGGATCGCAAGTGGGCTCTGTGTGACCTTGATGAAGTGGGCTCTGTGTGACCTTGATGAAGTGGGATTTGTGCGGTTCTGGGGAGATTACAACCGACTGGATGCGGTTTTGGGGAGATTACAACCGACTGGATGCGGTTTTGGGGAGATTACAACCGACTGGATGCGGTTTTGGGGAGATCACAACCAACTAGATGCGGTTCTAAGGAGATTACAACCGACTGGATGTGGTTCTTGGGAGATTACAACCGACTGGATGTGGTTCTTGGGAGATTACAACCGACGGGATGCGGTTTTGGGGAGATCACAACCGACTAGATGAGGCTCCAGGGAGATTACAACCGACTGGGTGTGGTTCTTGGGAGATTACAACCGACTGGATGTGGTTCTTGGGAGATTACAACCGACTGGGTGTGGTTCTTGGGAGATTACAACCGACTGGATGTGATCAACATGCTATTAAAAATGTAGTTGCATGTTCTTCACAGGACGTAACCGTCAACATCAGCATTTTGGCTGTTCGTGACTCCCGCGCAAGTTTTACGTTCCGTAGTTTGCCATTGCTTTCTGAACGACCGGCACCTATACCTTTTTCGAAAAAAAACCAAAAACCCAGTATACTCCACATCCAAACAATATCAGTGATTATGTATTTAGTATTTCAGTATGATTCGTTATTCCCTTCATCTATATACATATATATATATATATATATATATATATATATATATATATATATATATATATATATATATATATATATATATATATATATATATAACATGCAATGTATGTCCGGATGTTATTTATGCGTTCGCGAACGGTAAATCCGATTGAGATGAAATTTTCTACATGTTTTCTTCTCATTCCCGTTCAGCGAACTGTCATAGTTTGTTAGTGTACAAACAGTTATTTACTTAATAAAATTTAATATTTTAATTTACATTATAATTTATATATAGCGAGGGGGATTAACTTAAGAAAAGGTATATCAAGGGACATAACTTTCAATAGCATTGCTATATATTTTATATATAATTGTTGCATTGTTATCAAAGCTTTATAAACTGTTTGTCTACAGTTATTTACAGGCATATGCGTTATAATCTATAATGATAAAATCTTTAAGGCACTTTTAAAGTTTTCATAAAAATAATGCATCTATTTTAAATACGTGAAAATTTACTAACTCATCTTTTTATTTCTCTTCGACATCTATACAGTCATCCCAGCATTTATTAGGTTTCCGTGATATCTTGGTAAGTTTACGTTCAGTAGTTTCATATTGACCTATTTAGTTATTGGGATGAAGATTGTTCTCTTCCAATCTGTTCGCCATATTTCCCGGAACGGTAACGGGAGCTTATCTTGGCGAAGCCGGGCTGGGTCGTCTTTTTTTTTTGGGGGGGGGGGCGGGAACGGGAGCAGGGACCGAATATGAATTAATTGAGACGCTCCCCGCCAGGTGCTGGGCGAAACCGGGCCGGGTCGTCTTTTTTGGGAACGGGAACGGGAGCAGGGGCCAAATATGAATTAAATGAGATGCTCCCCGCCAGGGACTGGGCGAAGCCGGGCCGGGTCGTCTTTTTTGGGAACGGGAACGGGAGCAGGGGCCAAATATGAATTAAATGAGATGCTCCACGCCAGGGGCTGGGCGAAGTCGGGCCGGGTCCTATGGATGGATGGATGGATGGATGGATGGATGGATGGATGGATGGATGGATGGATGGATAGACAGCCGGGCCGGGTCGTCAGACAGACAGACAGACAGAGAGTAGGTAGGGAGGAAGGCAGGCAGGCAGGCAGGCAGATAGATAGATCTCCACCAGGAACTGGGCGAAGCCGGGCCGGGTCAGCTAGTATGATATATAATTCTGTAGTATGCACCTGGCGAGATGCAGCGAAATATACCAGGCAATAAACCGTGCAATATGGTGTTTATAAAAAATTGTTGCGTATCCCTTACGGGACGTTGCAATCAACACCATCATTTTTCAGCTGCTGTTGATATACTAGGCAAGTGCTACGTTCAGTAGTTTGCCATTGCTTTCTGAACGACCGGCTCACATACCAGAACGTTATAACACAACGGGACACGGTCTGCTGCACAAATCGGTCGCCGCTGAGCTTCGAACGCCTGGTACCAGACTCACGAACCGCGTTCGCAAGCCTTTAAACGTCTACATTTGTTTATTTGTGATTACCACGAGGGGTCAAGACCGGACTGGACACGGCCCAAGTTCTTGTTGTTGATGTTCGTAAGGATAATGGTGATGATAGTAATGATAATGTTGACGATAGTAATCATTATGTTGATGATAGTAATGATAATGGTGATGATAATGGTGATGATAATGGTGATGATGACGGTGATGATAGTAATGACAAAGGTGATGATATTAATGATAATGGTGATGATAGTAATGATAATGGTGATTATAGTAATGATAATTATGATGATAGTAATGATTATGGTGATGATAGTAATGATAATGGTGATGATGGTAATGATAATGGTGATGATAGTAATGATAATTGTGATGATGGTAATGATAATGGTGATGATAGTAATGATAATGGTGATGATAGTAATGATAATGGTGATGATAATAATATTACATTATCATTAAATGGTGCATGTCATTTGCAGGACGTTGCAGATCTACCCTAAGTTTATTTACTGGACACATTAACGTTCAGTAGCTTGCCATTGCTTTCTAAGCATGAAGCCAACGTGTAAGTTCAGCTAACTGCGCCTACGAGCCTGCCCTCAGCGCAGCGGGTGTTAAAGTGCCCGCGTATTACATCCCAGAGCCACGCTGGCCTCTGTATGGTCATTAGAAGAGCCAGTCATAGTTGTAGTGAGACTGAGACATCGAGGATGGTGATGTAGATACTGAGAGTGATACTAGCGATGAAGAGTTGTAGAGTGTCACCCACCTGTCTCTCCTTGTTTTTCTCGCCTGTGATGACCCAGTTAATGGCTCGCTCGTTCTGACGCTTCAGGCGACGGAGACGCTCATACGTGGCTTCTACCACCAGATGCTCATCGTTTGTTGCACCCATCAGCACTGTAGTGGGCGGGGATATTATTGATTGACATGTGTTTAGTGTTTCCATCAATACTGTAGTAGGCGGGGATATTATTGATTGATATGCCGGACTCTCTGGCCGAGGGGTTACACCACTTTCTCCGTAATCCCGTTTATCACGCAGTCTCGTAGCGGGCGAGAACTGGGAGCGGTTCGTCCCCCGCTGGTGACTTGCGGGATAACTGATCCGGCCGCTCAGATAGCAATGGCAAACTACTGAGCGTAATCGTGCCAATAAATCAACAGACAGCTGAAAGATGCTGCTGTTGACAGCGATTTCCTGTAAAAGGATATGCGAATTTAAGGGGAAAAAAATGTGTTTAGTATTTCCATCAATACTGTAATAGGCGGAGATAATAATATTGGTAATAATAATGGGACAACGGATACTCACGCAAACCTCAGGTCCTGTATGACATCACACTGATGTTGGACAACAGGATGCCTTCATCCGACATACAGGACTTCGCGTTGGAGCTCAAGCCAACGAACACAAGCAAGCAAGCAAGCAATACTATTGGTTCCGTGTGTTCAATGCTTGCGTCAATACTGTAGTAGGCGGGGATATTATTGATTGACGTGTGTTTAGTTTAGTGTTTCCGTCAATACTGTAGTAGGCGGGGATATTATTGATTGACGTGTGTTTAGTGTTTCCATCAATACTGTAGTAGGCGGGTATATTATTGATTGACGTGTGTTTAGTTTAGTGTTTCCGTCAATACTGTAGTAGGCGGGGATATTATTGATTGACGTGTGTTTAGTTTAGTGTTTCCGTCAATACTGTAGTAGGCGGGGATATTATTGATTGACGTGTGTTTAGTTTAGTGTTTCCGTCAATACTGTAGTAGGCGGGGATATTATTGATTGACGTGTGTTTAGTTTAGTGTTTCCGTCAATACTGTAGTAGGCGGGGATATTATTGGTTCACGTGTGTTCAATGCTTGCGTCAATACTGTAGTAGGCGGGGATATTATTGATTGATATGTGTTTATTGTTATGTTATGTGATCACGATCGACATCCCTGCACATCGGGTAATCCCATGCGTGCTCAGCCCTCCGATGCAGCTGACATCTCAAAGTATCTCTACTCACTGTTCCCATGAGGAGCTGGCTGTAATATATTCTCTCTCGCCCCGAAGACGACACTGATGTTCTCGGCCAGGCTTCACTCCCAAATCATGTTCATCGAACTAGCGTCAGAGACTCGTCGCTATCGGTCATCTGAGTCCCTACTGCATTTACGATGTCGGTCCTGCCTATGCTTCTTCCTGTGTGTATTGATGCATTGTTTGCCAGTTGGTCCGTGCGTTCATTGTCCTTTACGCCGGTGTGTTCGGGTACGCACATCCAGATGAGTGACGTGAGGCGAGACTTTCGAATGCTGTCTGCCCATTCATCACGGAGACTGCCGTTTGCAATTATTTTTTTTCTGTAGCATATTTATGGAGTCTGATATGATGGACATTACTCTTAGTGGCATTTGTGCATTGCGACCATTAACACTGCAGGAGTGGGGATCATTAAAGATTAGCATGTGATTGTTGTGGCAATCAACACTGCAGGAGTGAGGGAGATTATTGACTAGTTTGTGCACGAATATATTTATGTTTTATACTGCCCATACATTCCATGTTCTTATTTTAAATTTATTCACTTTAGTTTTGGTTTTGCCATCAGTAGCTTGATGACGGTCTGGTGTCATCTGTGGCTCATGACTGCCTTTACCGGGCGAAAATGCCCCAAGACAGCCATTAATCTCGTTCACTCACTCTAAAATGTGGATACTCATGAATACTTGGAAATATAATGTGTTGGTTTCCCCTTGACTTCCACATCCAAAATGGGAGTCTTTTACTTCTGTCTTTGACAGCCATTTCCGACTGTCAGGACAAGTGAGTGCTCCGATCTGCTCAGCTGCAGAGTTGTCCATTTATCCCGGGGGATACTCAATCTGCAGTGCTGTGTTAGCCCCACCGGGGTTGTTTCTCATCTCTACCACTGGGAGGGGCAGCTGGGATTTTCCCTTCCTAAATTTATGGTCCATGATGGCCAAAAATGGTGACTGGCCATACCCCTATATGTATGTGAGTCACAAACACCATCATCATCTTCATGATCACCCTCACCATGTGCCCTATGACTGGCGTTGGCGATCAAGCATTTCCACAGATGTCGGTCTTCCTGATCACTACTGGTGTAGTTACACTTCTCGATGTCACCGTCTGAGTCCACCCGGGATAATTTCTCTGGGTCCTCCGCTGCTTCTTCTATCACTAATCTCTGCAGT
>JACEFZ010025952.1:555000-562500 GCA_014155875.1 Cepaea nemoralis | reverse complement strand
CAAGAGGGACAGAAGCATTGCTAGTGAACAAGAGAGGAACCAACAGCAAAAGAGATCGAGAGAGAGAGAGAGAGAGAGAGAGAGAGAGAGAGAGAGTGAGAGAGAGAGAGAGAGTGAGAGAGAGAGTGAGAGAGAGAGCGAGAGATAGAGAGAGTGAGAGAGAGAGAGAGAGAGAGAGAGAGAGAGAGAGAGAGAGAGAGAACATTCCATGTGAAAAATAGAGAAACAAACAAGAGACTCGTTCCATTGACGTGAAATAGAAAGAAAGAGAGAAAAGAAGGTGTAAACACATTCCAAGAAGTGACGAAGGGAAACAAAGAAAACAACAGACACCGAAACTTCTAGGAAGTTAAGAAGAAAGACAAAGAATAAACAAATACACAGGAAACAAAGACAAATAATAAACAAATACACAGGAAACGCGAAAGCATAGAAACAAAACAGAAAGCAAGATTGTCGAAAGCAATAGTAAAAAAAAAAAAAAAGCAGACACGACGTATGTGCCGACAAATACCCCCCCCCCCCCCCCCCCCAAAGAAAAAAAACAAAACAAAAAAACATACATAACAAGACACACAATGGAAAAAAAATGGCGGAAACAATATAGAGGAAAGCAGAAAAAAAGGAAAGCAAGAAAATTAGAAAGAAGGATGTAAAGAATAAAACAACAACAACAAGAAAGAAAAGGAACAATTGAAAACAAGATTTCTACAATGAAAGAAAAAAAACCCACAATTATAGGGAAAATATATACAGAAATAGAGAGTGACAACGAGAAAGATTGTAGACATAAGAGAAAGGCAAGACGACAATAACACACAGAGACGCATGCCTGGCCCATCTCCTGCCCTGTATCATGGCTCTAGGAGACAATGCCTGGCCCATCTCCTGCCCTGTATCATGGCTCTAGGAGACAATGCCTGGCCCATCTCCTGCCCTGTATCGTGGCTCTAGGAGACAATGCCTGGCCCATCTCCTGCCCTGTATCGTGGCTCTAGGAGACAATGCCTGGCCCATCTCCTGCCCTGTATCGTGGCTCTAGGAGACAATGCCTGGCCCATCTCCTGCCCTGTATCGTGGCTCTAGGAGACAATGCCTGGCCCATCTCCTGCCCTGTATCGTGGCTCTAGGAGACAATGCCTGGCCCATCTCCTGCCCTGTATCGTGGCTCTAGGAGACAATGCCTGGCCCATCTCCTGCCCTGTATCAGTGGCTATAGGAGACAATGCCTTGGCCCATCTCCTGCCCTGTATCAGTGGCTCTAGGAGACAATGCTTGGCCCATCTCCTGCCCTGTATCGTGGCTCTAGGAGACAATGCCTTGGCCCATCTCCTGCCCTGTATCGTGGCTCTAGGAGACAATGCTGGCCCATCTCCTGCCCTGTATCGTGGCTCTAGGAGACAATGCCTGGCCCATCTCCTGCCCTGTATCGTGGCTCTAGGAGGACAATGCCTGGCCCATCTCCTGCCCTGTATCGTGGCTCTAGGAGACAATGCCTGGCCCATCTCCTGCCCTGTATCGTGGCTCTAGGAGACAATGCCTGGCCCATCTCCTGCCCTGTATCGTGGCTCTAGGAGACAATGCCTGGCCCATCTCCTGCTCTGTATCGTGGCTCTAGGAGACAATGCCTGGCCCATCTCCTGCCCTGTATCGTGGCTCTAGGAGACAATGCCTGGCCCATCTCCTGCCCTGTATCGTGGCTCTAGGAGACAATGCCTGGCCCATCTCCTGCCCTGTATCATGGCTCTAGGAGACAATGCCTGGCCCATCTCCTGCCCTGTATCATGGCTCTAGGAGACAATGCCTGGCCCATCTCCTGCCCTGTATCATGGCTCTAGGAGACAATGCTTGGCCCATCTCCTGCCCTGTATCATGGCTCTAGGAGACAATGCTTGGCCCATCTCCTGCCCTGTATCATGGCTCTAGGAGACAAGCTTGGCCCACTCCTGCCCTGTATCATGGCTCTAGGAGACAATGCTTGGCCCATCTCCTGCCCTGTATCATGGCTCTAGGAGACAATGCTTGGCCCATCTCCTGCCCTGTATCATGGCTCTAGGAGACAATGCTTGGCCCATCTCCTGCCCTGTATCATGGCTCTAGGAGACAATGCTTGGCCCATCTCCTGCCCTGTATCATGGCTCGGAGACAATGCTTTGGCCATTCCTGCCCTGTATCATGCTCTAGGAGACATGCTTGGCCATCTCTGCCCTGTATCATGGCTCTAGGAGACAATGCTTGGCCCATCTCCTGCCCTGTATCATGGCTCTAGGAGACAATGTTCTCCTCAAGTCATCTAGTCTATATGTCATCTAGTCTACATATAATCTAATCAAATATCATCTACTCTACATATTTAGACTACATGTACACAAGTCTATACATATTTCTTCCATTCTACGCCTCCTAGTAACATTTTGTGCTTTTACTCGAACTTCAGTACCAGCTCAACAGTAACCAACCCCTTATTTTCGATACCATTCTCTGTTATGGAATGTCTCTGCACGGTGTTCTCTTACCCCAGGCCTTTCTGTCCTGTTCCACTTTGAAGTCAATGAGGACGTTGACCTGCTTCTCTGCCTGCACCTCTCGCCACATCACATTCAACATGGGGTCATCGTACTTGGCACTGGATCTAGAGGTGTCGCTGGTGTCTCGGGCAGGCTCCTTCTCAGTGTCGAAGGTGGATAACCGACCGCCCGTCTGCTTCTTCAACTCCCAACTCTGCAGCCTGTGTGGGGGGAAACGCTTTCGTGAGTTCATCAATTAGTAGTAGGCTTCACAGTCGGTTGTCTCCAGAGACCTACAACCACAAATTTGCAATGTTAATCTTTCTAAACAAACCATCTCGGACCTTTCTGTCTTCCACTACAGATCTGACTTGTTAATGTTATTTTCCGTGATTGTGATTATCAGACAGTGGTTGTGATTATCCACGTTGCGACCTTCCGAGATGACCATTGAGATGACCACAGAGATTATCACTGAGATAACGACTGCGATAACAACTGATGAGGCCATTGATATGATAACAGAGATGAACACTGATATGGCCATTGAGATTACCACTGAGATGACCACTGAGATTACCACTGAGATGACCACTGAGATGACCACTGAGATGACCACTGAGATGACCACTGAGATGACCACTGAGATGACCACTAAGATGATCAATGAGATGACCACTGAGATGATCAATGAGATGACCACTGAGATGACCACTGAGATGACCACTGAGATGACCACTGAGATGACCACTGAGATGACCACTGAGATGACCACTGAGATGATCAATGAGATGACCACTGAGATGACCACTGAGATGACCACTGAGATGATCAATGAGATGACCACTGAGATGACCACTGAGATGACCACTGAGATGACCACTGAGATGATCAATGAGATGACCACTGAGATGACCACTGAGATGACCACTGAGATGACCACTGAGATGACCACTGAGATGACCACTGAGATGACCACTGAGATGATCAATGAGATGACCACTGAGATGACCACTGAGATGACCACTGAGATGATCAATGAGATGACCACTGAGATGACCACTGAGATGATCAATGAGATGACCACTGAGATGATCACTGAGATGACCACTGAGATGACCACTGAGATGACCACTGAGATGACCACTGAGATGACCACTGAGATGATCAATGAGATGACCACTGAGATGACCACTGAGATGATCACTGAGATGACCACTGAGATGACCACTGAGATGATCAATGAGATGACCACTGAGATGACCACTGAGATGACCACTAAGATGATCAATGAGATGACCACTGAGATGATCAATGAGATGACCACTGAGATGACCACTGAGATGACCACTGAGATGATCAATGAGATGACCACTGAGATGACCACTGAGATGACCACTGAGATGACCACTGAGATGACCACTGAGATGACCACTGAGATGACCACTAAGATGATCAATGAGATGACCACTGAGCTAACTACTAAGAAACAACATATATGACCACTGATATGACCACTAAAATGACCACTGAGATATCATCCGCTGTTATGACCACTTAGATGCTCACTTAGATGACCACATATATGACCATTGATATGACAACTATTATGAGAATTGACATGATTACTGAGATTACCATTGATATGACCAGTGACATGATCTCTGAGATGACCACTGATATGACCGCTGAGACTACCACTGGTGTAACCGCTGAGATTATCACTGAAATGATCACTTATATGACCATTGATATGATTACTGAGATTACCACTGAGATAATTACTTAAATTACCATTGGTGTTACCACTAAAATGACCACAGATTACCACTGAGATGACACTGAGATTACCATTGATATTACCACTGAGATGACCATTGAGATGCCCACTGAGATTACCACTGTTATGACCATCGAGATGACCACTTAAATTCCACTGAGCTTGACCACTGCTAGCTTCACAACACCTCTATGCTGCAGCCTTCCAACTCAAACAATTTCAAAGCGATTTCTTTCAACCTTACGCTTAACGGTGGTACACCCCTATACAGATGACAGCCGGAAGCATCGCATATATTTAGGGAAGCATGTAGGCAAAGAGGTAGGGGAAGAGAGACACCGATAGAGGATAAGAATACAAAAGCAAGAGGAGCTTGTGGTAGCACTAGAGGAATTTGTGAAGTCAGCAGAAGCTAAACCCAGCACCAAACTTAAAATATTGACAGTTAAATCAGTAATGAAAAGAAAACAACAACAACTGTCATTTACTGCCTATAGTACCTTGCGGTGTAGGACAGGGGGACCTTGAGCCTGTGGAATTAAGGCCGCCTGGCTAGTGCAGTCACCGCGAACTGTGCAGGTTAGAGTTTTCTTTTTGCCCCGGACAGAAAAAACGCCACGCTTTACCGAGGATTCGAACCCGGGTCTCCCGAAAGAGAGCCCGGCATTCTAGCCACTCGGTCAGCCGCTCCACAATCAGTAATGATGTATGGATAATTGTTGAGTTGAGTGAAGAACCGACATCACAGCGTTTGGGTCATTTCCATACGTGCTTCGTCATCATCTGCAACAGCCAGCGAAGAGTACCAATACTAATGATACCAGTAGCAGTCTGATTATGCGTCCATCAGGCCTTTCCTCGGAGTCCTGAGATGTATGGATCAGTAAGACCGAGAAAGGTATAAAGAATTACTAACAAACTATATAAAGAATTACTAACAAACTATATAAAGAATTACTAACAAACTGTATAAAGAATTACTAACAAACTATAAACATTAATTCACTGGTGTCTGTGTAGGACAGACTGAATAAAATGGTATGACAGAATCACTGACGTGAAGGATTAGGAGAAAGTCAGACCGGACGGCTTGTAGCAGGAGGTTGCTGGTCAGCGGACCCAGAGACATGGTTGTTAGTGAGATCTCCGTGACCACAAGGAATTCAGAAATACGCCCAGATGTGAGCATGGCAGAAATAGAGAGTAGAGACTCAGTCACATTTCAAGTGAATAAGAGAGAAACAGACAACAAGAGACAGAGAAACATTCCAAGTGAACAAGAGAGAAACAGACAACAAGAGACAGAGAAACATTCCAAGTGAACAAGAGAGAAACAGACAACAAGAGACAGAGAAACATTCCAAGTGAACAAGAGAGAAACAGACAACAAGAGACAGAGAAACATTCCAAGTGAGCAAGAGAGAAACAGACAAGAGACAGAGAAACATTCCAAGTGAACAAGAGAGAAACAGACAACAAGAGACAGAGAAACATTCCAAGTGAACAAGAGAGAAACAGACAAGAGACAGAGAAACATTCCAAGTGAACAAGAGAGAAACAGACAACAAGAGACAGAGAAACATTCCAAGTGAACAAGAGAGAAACAGACAACAAGAGACAGAGAAACATTCCAAGTGAACAAGAGAGAAACAGACAAGAGACAGAGAAACATTCCAAGTGAACAAGAGAGAAACAGACAACAAGAGACAGAGAAACATTCCAAGTGAACAAGAGAGAAACAGACAACAAGAGACAGAGAAACATTCCAAGTGAACAAGAGAGAAACAGACAAGAGACAGAGAAACATTCCAAGTGAACAAGAGAGAAACAGACAACAAGAGACAGAGAAACATTCCAAGTGAACAAGAGAGAAACAGACAAGAGACAGAGAAACATTCCAAGTGAACAAGAGAGAAACAGACAACAAGAGACAGAGAAACATTCCAAGTGAGCAAGAGAGAAACAGACAAGAGACAGAGAAACATTCCAAGTGAACAAGAGAGAAACAGATAACAAGAGACAGAGAAACATTCCAAGTGAACAAGAGAGAAACAGACAAGAGACAGAGAAACATTCCAAGTGAACAAGAGAGAAACAGACAACAAGAGACAGAGAAACATTCCAAGTGAACAAGAGAGAAACAGACAACAAGAGACAGAGAAACATTCCAAGTGAACAAGAAAGAAACAGACAAGAGACAGAGAAACATTCCAAGTGAACAAGAGAGAAACAGACAACAAGAGACAGAGAAACATTCCAAGTGAACAAGAGAGAAACAGACAACAAGAGACAGAGAAACATTCCAAGTGAACAAGAGAGAAACAGACAACAAGAGACAGAGAAACATTCCAAGTGAACAAGAGAGAAACAGACAACAAGAGACAGAGAAACATTCCAAGTGAACAAGAGAGAAACAGACAACAAGAGACAGAGAAACATTCCAAGTGAACAAGAGAGAAACAGACAACAAGAGACAGAGAAACATTCCAAGTGAACAAGAGAGAAACACAACAAGAGACAGAGAAACATTCCAAGTGAACAAGAGAGAAACAGACAACAAGAGACAGAGAAACATTCCAAGTGAACAAGAGAGAAACAGACAACAAGAGACAGAGAAACATTCCAAGTGAACAAGAGAGAAACAGACAACAAGAGACAGAGAAACATTCCAAGTGAGCAAGAGAGAAACACAACAAGAGACAGAGAAGAATTACACGTGAACAAGAGCAATTCCAGCGGACTAATAGATGATGAAATGACATATTTTGATGATATCTGACAGCTGTAGATCTAGAACTTGCTTTCCCCCGAATGCACGGGACAATCGAAAAAGTGGGAGACCTTAAAACACACGAACAAGAGGATTAGAGACAGGTATATCATAACCTGGTGAAGACACTACTGAAGCTGTGGAAGACAGCAGAAGACACGGACGGAGCTGTGGAAGACAGCAACAGATAGGACACTTCGGTGTGAGTCGGCTAAAGGCCTATGTTCCAATGGCGGATAAAGAGCAGGAGAGAAGGAGGAGGGGGTGTCCGAAGTGATACCGACCACATCAGCCATCTGGTGTTGTTTGGTCAAGAAAAGAGCACATTGCCCAGCTGGTTCCCGTCTGGTATATAAGAATGTGGGTCTAGCACGATATGCCTTGTACCTATACGACACAAAAAACTAATGATAACAGCAACTGTATGAAAATGGCCATCATCT